>QVRM01006614.1:0-45899 GCA_003439945.1 Dermanyssus gallinae | reverse complement strand
TTAACCCAAGTGTCCCAGGCTACGCAACGTGTGACAATGAACTGTTGTAAAAAAGTTGCAACTTTGGCTGGCACAAAATCTGGCTAAAATCGCCTCCTAAGGGTATTTAGGGTATCCAAATGCATCCTATTAGATTGACCATGCCAATCATCAAGAGCATCACTCATAGGGGGTTGCAAACAAAATACATCCGGGAAGCCCAAGCCGTCAAATTCCGCCGAGGGGGGAGACCAGCAAAGCATCATACGATTTCTTGCTGAACACGTTCCATACACATGTTCTACGTCACTATCTGGGAACGTGTTTAGGCGTCACACGTTGATCATGTCGCATTCATATCGTGAGCGCAGCCTTTACTGAGGTTTACGAGGGTCTACGAAATATCAAACGACTTTGCATTGGCGCATCTATGCGTCGTTGTATGTTAAAGCACTTTAAATGTTGTCATACAATCTGGTAGGGTGTGGAACCATGGACAGAGGCGAACTGTATAATATTTGCCTCGAGAGGTTTTCATGATGCATATGAGACGGGCGGGTACTTTGCTTTTCCATCAGGGCTAGAAGCCAATTCAAGTTTGCCTTGGCAGGCTGTCCGCCGATGGTAGCTTACTGATGAGGCGCTTCGACTAGGAACTGCGCATGTCTGCCGCAACTCCGCCGTTCCGCCAGTCCTTCAGGAACGGGCGGGGTGGGAGAAACTTAACGCAGACCGCAGCGATGAGGAGCGGAGACAAAATGTCTTCCACTCACCGCCATTGTGTAGCTCGCCACGTGTACGCCAAGTACACTGTACATGGCTATCACCGCCTGACCGTGTGGTCGTCCAATGAAGTCCACGAATGAAGTACTTCAATGACTGGCCGGTTATGCTCGCGCAAGAATTGCGCTAAGTACCACTATTCAACCAACTTCCGTCCGGCGCTTCGAAGGAGGGCTTCGCTACACATCTTCTCTCTCCTCGTTGGAACGGCAGGAAACAGAAATCAACTAGGCCATCAGGTTATATTATAATATAACGACCTTGGCGAATATACATACTCGGTTTGGGTGCAACGAATAACGAATATGAAGTCGATTCTGTAAATTAACTGCACGTGGTATTGCGCTAGTTAAGGCGCTGTGTTCTTCCATATTGATTCATGTCAGCTTTGCTGCGACGGGGTAGGCGGATCATTGCGCTGTGCTGTACTTCTCCCGTGTGTGAGCGTGCACAACATTATATATTTCCTGTTACCTACTACAGTTTTGCTTTCACGAAAAACTTAAGCATCGTAAATACAGTGCCATAAATAGATCTGAATGTTTGAATTGAGTTTGAATAGAACGTCTGATCTCTGACTGCTTTTCTCTATACAATATGATGAATGCGCCCTGGAAAATTTAGGTCTAAAACAGTTGTTGACATTATATTGTACAGTATAGAGCGTAAGATGTATCGACGCAAGGTATGCTACATGCCATACCGTTGCGCGCAGAGCATTTGATATTGATTTTGATACATTTAACCGCAAAGGAAAAATCGTACAAGCGTTCTCAATCTACACGTTCTTGCTATGAAGGCTCATTGGTTTACTCTAGCGAAAGCATTCCCGCTTTCCTAGATATCCCTAGGTCACGCAGAAAATCAAGGTGTCGTCACCCAAACAGATCGCAAATGGAAGATGTTGTTAGCAATGGTATTTTCTTGGCCTTACAGTAACTGATCACCCTTCATTATCGGGACGAGCTATGCTCAGCGGCACTTCGGACCTTCTCCCCTCATGATCTCTCCGTCTCTCATAACATTAGATTAACCCACGTGGTATTGCACTAGTTAAGGTTGCTATATTCTTGCATATTGATTCATGACAACTTTGATTTGCGATGTACTGGGCATACTGACCATTGCGCTGTGCTGTACTTCCACCGTGTGTAGGCGTGCCACTGCACTGTATATTTTCCTGTTACCTCCTACATGATTGCTTTCACTGAACACTTAAAGCAATGAAGTGAAATGCAGTTAGTTTATTATTCAGAGAAGAAAAAAATAAATACAACGTTTTTTCTTCTTCTCTCTCTCCCTCTCTCTCTTGTCATCTCGCTTGTGAAATTTCTTGACCCGCACCTAATAGTAATAATACTCATCTCGTTCGTCATCCAGAACGCATAAACGCATGCACCTTTACACGCATCGATGCATTCGTTGCACTCGGAGGTGACAAGCGCCATGATACACACACATTGTATCCTGTAGTGCAAATTGCCGACTCTTCTCATCGAAGTAGTGGGTAGCCCGCGAATAACCTTTATCTATCTACCGCTGTCGTTTCAAACTAAAGTTTGGCGGCAAAGATCATCTGCCATTTGCCACCTCACATAAATGTTTGACAACAATCACGTAGTGCGCGCGTAGTTTCGGCACTTATCCAAACGTATCTTAACTTCTATGTATGTATGCTATTGTTTTACTGAAAACTTAGCCACAGTGTGTGACACAGTTTCGTGAATAAACTACATGGTCAAATTAAAAGAAAAAAAAAACAAAATGCCCTTTCCAAGAGTTCTAGCCTGACATCCTCGCAGGCATTTTCCTCTGAAGCTTTCTCGTCGTTATATTTGCGTAGAATTTTTACTCTAACGTGATCCACCCTTCGTGGGATCGCGTTGAACCACTTACTTGTCTGCTTAGCTTTGACAATTTCGCTATCTTTGTTGCATGGCCATACAGCTCAAGTGACTTCACAGACAAAACGCAGCAAAGCGAATAAGCCTTGATACCGATTCCAAAAAATAGCTATCGAAGTTTATTCGATGAATGCTCGTGTTTTTTTAAAAATTATTTTCATGATATCTATCTTTATTTTTACAATCCAGCAAACGTTTTGACCAGGTTGGCCCTTATTCAAGCTAATGGCTGCTGCTGCTTCGTGTATCCCGTTACTGCAGCAGACCAGACTTTCCAAACGGCTGAAGAGAGACCCAACCACCGGAGTTCTCGGCAGTGTAGTCCTTGGTGAAAGGGGGGCAGTGCTATTTTCCTAGCGGCTATGTTAAGTCGTGCACATAAACTGTTTGGCAGTAATTGGACTGTTGAAACTATTTTATTATCCGAAGGACTTATGACAGTGCCTCTATGTCTAGTTCTATGACAGCTTCTCAATGGGTAATTGAGAGCGACAACTAGACATGCGTGCGGGTAGTTTCGTTTAGTCGTGCAAAGAGAACAAGCATGGCTTAACCATGATCTGCAAGCGTGCTTCTATCGTTCGCAGGGAGCAAGAAGTTGTTGAATTAAATAAGGTTTCTCCGTTTCTTTTTTTGGCAATTGCTGGGTGTGTGTAACAGCAGCGCGAAACCAGCTTTGTTATTTGTTGCTGCAATTCATACTGTTAAAACAAAGTGGCAACACAAAGCAGGTGCATATCAAAATAGACTGGCTTATATAGACTTACATTCTAGTATGTGAACAAGCACATATGTACACATATTGGACGAACGTTTCCGAAATATATATATATATAATTTTTTTTTCTATATATATATATATATGTAGCACGCAAAATCACTTCTCGATTCAGTCGCTCTTACGAACCTAGACGCTTGATTAGAAGCAAGCCGCCGTAGAGCAGTTGCCCTGCAGCGGCCACGAGACCGCCGAAACGGGACGCCAGAGAGATTGGTCGGCTACTTTCTATTAGCACAGAGTCGAACATCTCATCGCGGGAAGCGCCACAGACGCTGATAGGGCCAGGCTGCGCGCCGTCTCCTCTAAAGGGGCGGGCGCATGGCTCCACGCCATACCCAGTGCTCGAATCGAGACGCTCTTAGATCACGAGTCAGTGAGCGTCGCGGTCGGACTTCCTTTAGGGACGGATTTTGTGCACGCTCATACCTGCGTCTGTGGAGACGCCGTCCGGCTGGCTGGACGGACGTCAGGGGCTATCCTGTGTCGTCAGCGCAGATAGGCGAGCCAGACACCAAGCCGTAAACGAAACCGTCTGTAGAGCCTGTTAGCAAGATGTGTTGACGTTGAGCAGAAGTATAATACATTTGTCGATTATATACACTTTCATATGAAGGTATTTACACCCTAACAAAATAATAATACCACTCCCAACATGACGAGTTTTTGAAACCATGTTCGACGGTTAGAGGAGCTCATGACTGAGGATGCGACTGAAAGCTTCTCAGTGAAGCTCAGGAAGGCTTTGACACGGTTGAGAATTCTTGAAAAGTCACAACTAGCTTTTAGGGATGCTAAATCATTTTATTGCTACGCGAGTAAACGACTCGTCGTGAGATCGTGAGGAAATCATTCTACTAAAAGTCTATAATGTGCTTATTGACAATAACCCAAGTAAAGCGGTGACATTCTCCAAACTGTTCTCCTTAGTATATACACATCCGGATGATCAGCCGCCGTCATGGACAAATCGCGTGCGTATAGAAAGACGTCATAACCAAACAATTCATTACCAGTTTTTAATATCAATCGAGGACATTTTTAAAAAGATCAGAACACTCAAGAACAAGTGCAGTTTTACACCAGAGCGTATTGCACCAATACGCTCTGTTGGCATTGTTTCAATATACACAATGACATTGTTTTAATGTATATAATATGCAATATTTATAAACACTTGTGATTTCATCCCCACACCATTTCTGTATATTTAGATTTATTTTTACAAATGCATACCTTTCTGCCTACATTGAGGAAGTTGTAGGAGCGATACAGACCTCTCTATAAACAGGTAGCAACGTCTATATGCTAAAAGCGTTCATGCTGACGCAGCAAACGTGTTGTCTTTGCTCGTCTGTTTGTTTAAATTTTCCTCGGGTTTCTCCTTTCATCGCAGAACCAGTTGAGAAATGACATTTCACTCGCCCAGTCTGGAGTAGATATTTGCACGGCACGCGGTTAGCTGTCTCTAGAGAATGGTTCATGTGATGCTGGAATTCTGATAATGCGCACCTGAGTGGACATAACCTTGTACGAGAGAGAAACGTTTTTAACCATCATCCGTGAAATACATTCTGCCTCACGACGATTGTATGCGCTGATTATGAGCGTCTAGAGGGATAGCATAAGTGCATCACACATGTACACAACAAAATACACAAGTACATTTTTTCAACAATTAAACAACACAGTTCCTGCGTTAAGTTTCTGTGTCTGGTATAGGCGAATAGTGGGGCGTGATAAGACGACTTGGAGGTAAAGGCTCGCCAAGCACAAATAGAGTTTGAGTCCATTTATAAACGTTACGCACAGACTACGATCATGCCCGCCATACATACAACTCTGCCCGCAAAGCAGCGCCGAGTTAAATCGCGGTAGATTACGTAAAGCATTTTTCGGGTAATAGTGCCTCCACTGTTGCTGCTGCTGCAGACGGTGGAGGGCGTTTGACGTCGCAAAGTATTGTGCATAGCTTTGTTTGTTATACATCCGTGCTCCGTACAAGCTGATGTACGTTTGCGCTATCAGCAAACCTTTACATTGCGGTTAGAAGCTGGCCCAGTGACAGTCCGTCATAATTAATCACCATCATAATCATACTCTCGTCCAATTGCAGCAAGCATATGATATGATCTAGTTGAACCAACTAGATATTAGCGTAGCGTTCGTCGGCGACGTATCCAGTGGATCAAAACAAACCATGTAATTATGGCACAGAAAATGGGTCGGCTTTTTCGCTTGCCTCCTGAGCTCTGCACGCTCTACTCACCTGAATGACGCAGGCGGACGCTTTATGCACTTAATTATCTGCGGCATGGAAGTAACAGAGATGTCGTACTAACCAGCCTCCTAATAATAGGTCGTCATTACAGAAAGGCAACAAAACAAAGCAGCATGCCTTCCGCTCCTCGCATTATTTCGTTTCCCCTCCACTATATATATATATATATATATATAGTACACTATTTTTTAGAGACCAATTAACGATTTGTCGCCATGCATGATGAATTATGTGCAGGACGGTAGTGTATGTATTGTCTTTCTACATAATTTTTTTTCGCGTAGTGGAATGTGAGTTAAAATCCAGCTTACTACAACAGTCTGGTATAACAGATCCCACGAATGACGTCCAAAAAGAGCAGCCTGCACTCATTAGCAATTCTGCTCGACGGGTACCTTATGATTTGTCACCGGGCGAAAAGAGGCGCGGGTTATTCTGGCTCGAGAATTTCAGATAAAAATCGACGAGGGCCGGCCTTTTGTTTGCGAGACTCGTCACAGGTCATGCGATTTGGTAATGACACCGTAATGACTCACTTCTACGCTCAAGCCCAAGAGCTCGCAGTAGTCGAAGGTCCGCCTGACGCAGGCTTTCCGGACTCACAGGTTGGAGCGCCTCCACCCACAACATTGAAGCACCAGCGATCGGCAGGCCAGGAGATAGTCGCCATATATATGTTCTCCAGATATGAAATGCCAGTGCGCTCACCTGAAAGAGCTTACACAGTGATTTGTCCACCACAGCAATACGCCTGCCTACGGAACAGAAAACAAAATGGAGCCAATTCAGTACAGCACGCAGCTCATCCACCTGACTAGAATGTAAGAAAAAATAGAAGAAGACACACTTGTGCTGAAGCCATCGAGGTAAAGTTGGAAAGATAGAAACATGCGATTTGAAGGTATGTTTCGACGCATAGGTCCACTGCTTCGGGAGCCGTATAGCGTCCGATTGAAATCTGAATAATTATTCTACTTTCAGAAAAGCATATCTGTACCTACCCTATTATAGAAGTTGCATATATTTCGTTTCCTATGTTTATATAAAGGGTGTCGTCAAGTAAGTGAAATATACGAAGCAACACTGTGGGTATATTTAAAGTCTCTATTTAAAAGTAATCACCACAGAATTGAGCACAACTATCCCACTGTTTCACAAGCCAGCGAATTTCCTGTGTCAAGAGCCAGTGTCTCATTCAGTCGTCGTCCGAGTTGAATCGCTTCTTTTTGAAATGCCTTTTTCAGCAAACCAAAATGATGGAAGTCGCGGGGAACATGTCCGTCCTGTAGGGCGGATGCCCAGCTGCTCCCACTTAAACTTGACCAGTACACTTTATGCTATTCTGGAGACGTGTGGACGCGCGTTATCGTGGCGCCGAATCACTCCCTTCGTGAAGAGTCCAGGCTATTTGCTTTTATAGGAGCTGGGTGGGCTACGGAGTGTCTCACATTAGACATCACTGTTAATGCTTTTCCTTGCTCGAGAAATTCGGTGAGTATTCCTCGGACCTCGGACGTCGAAAAAACGTGGTGAGCATCGAGGGGTCCTTTTGATGCCGCAACGGATGTTGCAGTCCCTGCCCCATACACGATTTCTTTTTGCGGTTTGTTGGGCTCCTTCGGAGCCTACTGCTTGCAAATCTTCCGGTAATCTAACCTCTCATGCACAATTGCCCAGAGTGTTTCAACGCTGGCCCCCTGCCATCACCGACAACATTCGCATTATGACAGCCTACCACTTCTCACCGGGTCGTTCACCTTGCCAGCAAATTAGGACGTGATTCCCGTAGTTGCATGGCCTGGTCGCGGGTCATCACTCAAGCACTCCCGGCCTTCACAAGAACGGGCACTCCACTTCCTCACGACGTGTCGGGCATACAGTCTTCCCTTATACAGCCACCCTCCGGCAATGAATAGCGGCCGTTTGAATACGTTCGGCAGTCAGAAATTTGATAACACCTCGCTGCTCCTCAATCGTCGAAATTTTCAATGGAAACGCCATGATGTCCTAACACACACACACACACTGCCGCGCCAATTGAACGGGACACACAACCGCTACGGTCAATTCGCATTCCTCGATGTCTCACGACGTTATCCTAAAGTGGGATGATTACATTTCAACCGGTTTGGTTGCTACGACGTTTCCCACATTTCTATTCGAATATATATATATATATATATATATATATGGATTAATCATTAGTTTGACATGTATACCTAAACATATATATCATATTTTAGATCAGGAGCGCAATAGCGGCAGCATAGGCGACCATACTGAGATATCTAGGATTTTCTTAACAGTCCGTGTAGCAGCATGATCGCTGTCTCTCAGCAGTAGAGACTATCGTCTATTCTCAATGAGCATCCCCTCAAAGAAACTTCGATCTAATGCACCAATAGTTGTGTTAAGCGTTTGGAAAGAACTGTCGCAGCAGACAATATTCTAATTTGAGTCAAGTTTAGGACCAGAGATTTCTCTTTAAACTAGGTATTTCAACTGTTCGTAACCATAGCAATAAGCTTAATATTGTCCAGTCATCTCTAACTTTTCCAATATGAGAACTTGAAATAATTTCCAGACTGTGGAAATGGGCCGCACACTAATTTAGTTTTCACAATAAAGATTTTTAGGTACCGAGAAGCTCTAGCTTTAGGCAACACGTATTTGTAAAAATATTTGATGGAAAATATATGCTGAGAACACCTAAGATGTAAATAATTTATGTTGTGGACTACAGGACACTGCTGCTGACTATGAAGTCCTAGACCGTAACTAAAGAGCATACACTGTGAGAAAGGATGCACACTGTTTAAGCGTGTAACTGTCTAACGTTTATAGATAGAAATTTCTATAGAAATAAAAGTAAAGTATTGGTAGAACCCGATTTGTCTAGTCTGCATGTAAATGAGTTATACAAAATGGAAGAGAGCGCACATTCGATCAAGTAAAAGCTAGACTTCAAAGAACGTGTTTTTTTTTTTATTAAATCGCTTTAGCGATAAGATATTCCAGCCTAGGTATCGTGCTGTACTCACAATATTAATCTGTGTAATGTATCAAGGCATATGTGAAGAGCGGGATACTTCCTTCCGCCGACCAGAAGGATTGCCTCGCTCTTGGCGGGGGCTAAAGCAACCCTTGCTAGGTAGAAGAGTATTTCTTTTTGCGGCTTCCAGCATTATGGTACTTGTACTCTAGCAATAAACTGAGCTTAATTTAAAATACATGGTTTCAAACCATTTGAAAGAGTTTTCTTGTTTTCTTCAAGTCCGTTTTTTGCATTGTGATCATGTAGCGCTGAGATCAGGCTGCCATAACATCGCCTCCTATGGTTCTTTTTCTGAGTGCTGCCTAGCGTTGCCTAATTATTGATTTGCTCATCGATAATTTATATAGGACATGTACGCTTATGTGTAACGGCTACAGATCTTTCACTGGCTGCAGTAACGCCAGCTGCCTAGATAGAGCAACACGGTATATCTGCTCCTGACACTGTGCACTTGGCGTATCCACAAGCGTCAATATCTAAGATCATGCCTTAAAGGGCTACTACTCTTGGCTTTCTCGTCGCAGTCTACAGTAAGATAGTTAACTTAAGTCTGATCACTAATATAAGTTTAAAATTCCTTATCATTAAAGGCTAGCGAAGCGAGCTTCATTAAGTAGTCAATCGGAGGCTCCATAACGATTGAATAAAGCCAGAAGGACTTACACAGTGGCAATCTTACACTGTGGATTTGAAGGCAATAAGTAATGATGTGCAGCAATGCGGCAACAGGACTTATGTTGTTCGAAAATCGCCGTTATTGCGTTCGAAGCGGTGCGGCAACAATGATGCTGCCGTGAAACGACGCTTTCACACGAGATCAACAACGAGAATCCGGCAACACAATATTTCACAATGCCTCTCCATTCATAAATACAGGCCACGAAATGTGGGCATCTCTCTGAGCCCAGCCAACAATGACAACGGCGACATATTAGCAACAAAAGCAGAGCAGCGGGAACAACAACAACACCAGCAACAACAACACCAGCAACAACAACAACACCAGCACAACAACAACACCAGCACAACAACAACCAGCAACAACAACAACACCAGCAAACAACAACACCAGCAACAACAACACCAGCAACAACAACACCAGCAACAACAACACCACAACAACACCAAGCAACAACAACAACACCAGCAACAACAACACCAGCAACAACAACAACACCAGCAACAACAACAACACCAGCAACAACAACAACACCAGCAACAACAACAACACCAGCAACAACAACAACAGCAACAACAACAATAAACATAGCTTCTTTAACAGTAACTCAGCAGTGCATGTACGCATGCAGAGGCTGCACGCCTGACTAGCGATAAGTATGAACACAAGCGAAACAAGCCAAACCGTAGCCAAGGCGTCGAGAAAAATTGCACCCTCCTGGAGCTACACACGGCACACATTTCCTCTATAGCACAACAAACTGCTACCATAATGTTGTACGCGAGCCTGAGCCGAGCAATTTGTTTGAACTAGCGCACAACACAGTTGCGTCGTGTTGAAGCTAATTAAAAACACAATGCCGCCGAGGCCCTAGTGTAATAAAGCGTACAGCGCTGGCTTTTTAGGGTCATTGGCAAATGGGCGCGAGCAACGACTCATGCGTCTGTGCACGCGAAGCGGACGTTTGAACATTGTTAGACCGACCCAAACATGCAGGCGGCCCCTGACGTTTCCACGGAACGATTATTGTACGAGACTGGCCTCGAACACGATCGTTACCGGAGTCGACTGGCCGACGCCTTAGATCATCGCCATTGAAATAGAAGAGCTCAACACAACAACAACCAAATAAAGACTCCGCGTAAGGTACACAGTTGACGAAATTCTACAACGTCTTATGTGCTAGAATTAGGTGTAGTATACGAAAAAACAATATATACATTTTTTTTCGTATGTTCGTATGTCATTGTGATTTCTCCGGTTGATTCCTATTCGTTGATTAGGGAAATATGGGATCTTGCGAAATCTGTGCGGGTGGGCATAACAAGAAACCCTGTAGTCTCTTCTCAAAGTAATGATCAACTGGTTTCGCGTACTTTTCATACAAAAAAAATGCGAAATAAATGCTAATAATAAAAATAATAGCTTAAATAGACACAGATACAGGATACACATTTTGGCACATAAGTAAGCTCTCAGCCGTGTATCAATGGTCGGCTATCAATGAAGGACAGCAGAACGGGAATCGTTTGCCTGTAACGACTTTTTGTCGTCACGTCAAGACTAGTTACGGTGTTGGACAAATCCCAATTGGCATCTGAAATAGAGACAACGTTGATTCCTAAAAGCTGTAGCGTTATGCGCCCTTAATATAAAAGTGTGATATGTGTCCATACACTTATCAAGCGAATAAACCAATCAATCAATCAATCAAAGAGAGAGTCAGCGTGAGATGACGCGTTGCTTACCAGACGGTTCTGCGGGCCGTCAGGGAATGTAATCTGGTGCCGCACTCGTACTCGTAGTAGGAGATTCTTCTCTATGATCTGCGCTAACAATGCTTGATGCTTCTTCTGGCTGAGAGGCGAAGGGTGACTGGCACAAAGGAGAATAATGCCTACCAATGCGTGGAAACCGTTCTGAGTGTACACATAATCGAGCACCTTAACTGAGGTCATGGCTGAGATATGTCTAATAGGTTCGGGTGTGACATGTACGCATTTTGTATAATAACTAATATCTTAGAGTTTTTTTAGGATGTCATTAAGGATCGCATGGTGGCATTCTCTACATCAGCAGGCAGTGATCTAGCTGTAGGCACTTTCGCCCTGGTGTACCGTAGTAAGCTACGCCTGGTGAATATATAGCACGTGACCACACCGAGCAGGAAGCTCTCGGGCGCGATTCGGAGTCTGCGGTGTTAAACCACGTTGGCGGTGTCGTCGTCGTCGTCGTTGTTTGGATTGAAGAACTCCCGGACGACAGGCATGTGTGAGCTTCCATTATGATGAGACGTGTTTAAGTTTCTAGTTGACAAGCGGTACTATAGCAAGTAGTGGTTGAAGAGTACTTCCTCAGTAAGTACTTCAATCGTCTAGCTCTAGCTCTGGGCCGACTACTGAGAGTGGACTGGACGGTGACGATAAGTCTGTGACGTTTTGTGAGCCCTGGTGCCGGCACGGTGCCAGGTGGTAGTAAAATAACACGTGGCCTTCTAAACGTCGCAGCAGATTGCTGTTGTTGTTGTTGTTGCGGCAGTCGTTTGTTCTTTGTTGGGTTTGCGTGGGGCTTAGGTAAAATGAGGATGAGGATGAGTTTCATCTTCTGAGGTAGTTAAAAGAAAACTCCTTTCGGGGCTGACTCTCAGCCAAGATTTAACGTCCATGGGACTGCTTTTCGCATTGCTTCATAGACGGACTACCCCCATAAATACAAATGTGCAACGGGGGCCCGCGCACCTATGTGTCACCTCCGGTCGCAAGGCGCAGACGCATGCCACCACGCCACCGGCCCCGACCTTCTGAGGTAGTTATAGCAGCATATGTTACAATGCAGCATACGGCGACAAAGGTTCTATGCAGCGTTCTACGTTATTTGCATCTAAGACGTTCAACGTTCTACGGGCTACACTGACTTAGTAAGTAGCCGGGTCGGTGGCACTTGAAACAGATCACCTGAATAAAATCTACCTGCTCCTGCTAGCCACGATCACTCACCACCCTAGGACTGTATCACTGCCACGTTCACGCCGTTTGTCGCTGCCACGCCGTCGGACGTCACGGTCGCCCCCGGACTAAGGGTTTGCAGAGTGCGCGTTACGCCGAACGCTCGAGGTAGCAAGAGGGTGACAAAATGGCGCGCATCCCCTTTTATACGGCCGGCGACCGGCAACGTGACAGTGCACGAACGTGCAGTGGCGGGTTGTGGCTAACAGTGCAGTGGCGGGTTGTGACCAACAGTGCCGTGGCGAGTTGTGGCCGACAGTGCCGTGGCGGGTTGTGGCCGACAGTGCTGTAACGGGTTGTGGCCGACAGTGCCGTGGCGGGTTGTGGCCGACAGTGCTGTAACGGGTTGTGGCCAACAGGCAGAGATCATCATCATCATGGCGCGCTAATACAAACTTCTATTCGCGGCCATCCAATATGCAACACTACTCGCCGTTCCCAGCTGAATGCTTCATTGATGCACACCCATGTGATATGGTGTTCATTACACACGATTTGTCTAATGCATCGCATTTGTGTCGTGATCACGAATGGGACTGAATAAGCGTGAGATCATCATGTGGTGTACTTTACTAGTAGTTCACGCTTGTGGTACTCTTTCTCTGGCGATGACGCCGCAGTCGATGATTAGTGCCGCAAATGCCAGTCCACCAATCTCTTGAGACGATTAAGAGACAAATCCCTTAAGAAGTAAACAAGAGCAAGCGTGGAGGAGTGACGTATTCATCATACTATATCAATATGGTATGGTATGGTAAATCTCGTATTTGAATTACTTTCTGCACACACGAGCGTGACGATGCTCGCCTTTTTTAACGACTGCATTTCGTTGCGATATGTTCTTACACGCTAGAGACATATCGCGTTTATATGTTTCAACGGTTGTACGAAATTATTAAGTGCGATTTAATTAAACGAAAGTATAGCTGCTACGTTGTTCCTTCACGCTGAACAGAAACCCCTCATTTTCAGTCATTTCGAATCTACGCTGGACTAGAGCTTTCACAGAGAGAGCATATCCAGCTCATCTATAGTAAAAAAAAGCAAGATTTATTATAACTATGGTTATTTGTAATAGAAACGTACACTATGTAATGATCAAACAACTCGTGCATTTCATGCTTTCTGTTGTGCACAACATAACTTTGTGGAACTGAAACCATATACTATATAAATATATATATATATATATATATATATATATATATATATATATAGATATATATATATATATATATATATATATATATATATATATATTATATATATTTATATATTATATACTATATGCTCTAAGCAAGAAGGAGGACGGCTGGCAGACGAATGGGAGCACTTGTTAGCTCGTATTCATGACCGGACGAAAGACAAATAGGCGGAAAGAGGAAGGAAAAGGGTGAGTTTGAGCTACACAGCCGCTTCCGGGATAAAAGTTTGGTTGCATGGTCGTAACTAGCGAATGCTTTGAGCCGTATACTGCCTGTTTAGGCGGCGACACAGTAATACCGTAAGTACGTAGCAAATGTTGCTACCGGTTGACTGAGCGGCCACATTAACTTACCAATCTAAAGACACCACACACGCGATTTGAGCTCGACGCTGATTGCAAGCTTAGAATGTTCTTCTTCTCTCTATAATGGGTGCGCAGTTTAGATGCGTGCAAATCCATAACTACGCGTTACGTTTGGGTGTTCTAATTCGCGTTCCAGAAAGGTAAACAAAGAAAAAATGAGCACTGCAATTTCAAATATCACTGTTCGGGGATGGTTCGAAGCTACCGGCACAAAACGACTGTTGAAATGGTAGTAATATCTACTGTCAGACTCTTAATAAGGCAACTTCAGAATGGAAATGGATCCAAGTTAGTTTGGTGAAAATGCAATAGTGACGCTCTTAGCCTAGAAAGTGGAATCATCTATTCGGCGCATGGAAAAGAGACACCCTTGAGTCGTTCGCCTACGCAGTCATCATCGTGTCGATGGAGCTTCTAACGAAGTAATGCAGTCTCAAACGTTGTAATATTGCTTGAACGCCTAAAAGGTTAAATATACGCTTAGCATGCACAGCAAGATCGACGTCAAGCTTTTGGGCGGCAAGACGAGATATTGTTTTTAGGCCCAGATAAAAACTCAAAGTAAATAACTTCACGAGAATCATATCGGCAATGAAACTGACTGTACAGAAATTAGAGCCATCTTAATGTAATAAACATATTATATAAGGAACAAAGTGCTCTGCAGCAAGTGTGCAGGGCGAAATGACCAGAATGATTGATTTCTAGACTCGTATCCAAACCTTAATTGAGAGCCGAGAAAAGACAAGGGGAAACAGAAGAGCATAGGATATAACCCATTAGCTCGACCTCATCCCTTTATGTCGAGCTGTTTTCGGGCTAACCTTCAGCCAAGAAGAATAAAGTCTACGGGATTGCTTTTCGCATTGCTTCATAGACGGACCTCCATAAATTTAAATGTGCAATGGTGGGGCTCGAACCCGCCTATGTGTCTCCTCCGGTTGCGAGGCGCAGACAAATTCACCACGCCAACGGGCTCGACTATGTTGAGCAAGAACACGTTTACGAAGCAGAAACTTTAGGCTTCCGATCTGAATTGCACTAGACACCACATATACAGAGAATACGTGTCCAATGCACCTGAAGACATTGGCGCATACCATTTACAAATTCAGAACCGATTACGTATTTTAAAAAATGCATGGATACCTGTCCCCCTATTCGGCATAGACATGAAGAGTCCGTGTCTTAAAGCAGGGCCAAGATACTTCTGAAACGTAAAACGAACGAAATTGGACCTATTTGCTAAGACTTGCCCTTCCCGGAAATAAAAGACTAATTCTTATATGAGAGCTTATTAATAGACGGCACTATAGATGAAGGATACTACAGAAGAGTCATTGTGATAGTACTTATCCGGTGAAAACAAGTCACAACAATTTAGGCTTAGCGTTATCTTCGTTTACTTCTATGTTCACATTTTTCTGTGCTATCAGTGACAGGACAATTATCGGTCGTATGTGCTGGCAGCGGTAATTGGGTTACATTTGTAAAAAGGAGTTTCGAATGTACATAGTAGGTAGCTAGCTTTCTACTTTATCGATAAAACTAAGCGTCATTATAGTCGTGTAAGCGGAAACGTCATTTGCCTAAATGGAACTGTCCTACCGCACTACCGCATGAGGAAACAAGAGGAAAACGTTTGTCTGCAGTGTTGGCAGGCCATTAAGTCATACGAGATTGACCCGCAAAAAGACCCTGCCCACTTTACCCAAATTAACGTATTTATCAATTACCTTTATGATTAATGCTCTTGTTTCTCTCACTCTGGTTGTGCTATTGTCATGGCTAATCCGCGAATGAAATCCTTGCTGCAACAGAGCCCGCTATTGACGGCATTGTCACAGTCGTCGGCGTAGGCGTTGTCGAACCTTTTGAGCAATTTGGCAATACGATGTGGCCGTGGGCTCCATAAATCATTCAATGTTGGGACAGCCTCTACTGGTGGAAAATGACACCTTGAAGACCTTGTTTGTTGTACTTGGAGTCATTCCCGTTCGTTGACTCTTACCACCGCTGCTTTTGCTGACGCTGCTGCTGCTACTGATGATGATACTGCTGGTCCAGCGGGGCAAATTGATTTGAAGATACGCAGCTTGGGCGGAGCTCGCTTTCAACCGGCACCAGCATTACCTCCTTCCTTCTTCCATAGATTCGCCGACCGCTAGACCAGCGGCAACAGACGCCACGCACCGCTGCGAAACGATGGGAAGGTTGCTACAGCCGTCAAAGTAGTCGACGCCGCTTAGGGGTCACGGGGGTTTAAACGCGCGCGACGGCGGATCGCTCGACTCAGCAAAGGTGAAGTAGAACCCCCAGCGCGTCCCCCGTACTCCCCCGATGGCGCACACAAAAAAAAGAGTACGTCGGCTGCGCCCGGCGAAGGCCGAAAAAGAGAAAAGAAGTTCTTCTGATCTCGAATCTCTGGGGGATGACGCTGGAGGCTGCTTCGGGAGCTAGCCATGTCCCGACCAGCTCAATTGACTTCTTCCGCGGAGTTGGCGGAACGTTATTTAGCAACGTAGTTCGCCGAGGCATCATCGTCATCATCATCGGTGGTGGTGGTGGTGGTAGTGGTGGTATCGGTGGTGAGGTGGCTCCTGGGTGAGGTAAAGTCTAGGACGAGGATCGAGCCAAGACTTTAAGTCCGAGACACTAACCGCGCTAGCGAGTCGACCACCTCTGACCAGGAGGTTACGATTATTTATGGAATAAGTCATGCACCCGAACGAAAACACATGTGAAAGCGAGATAGAGAGAGAGGTACAGGAATGAAAAAGTTTTATAGCAATAGATAGTTAACAAGATAGCTGAGCCGCGACGTTTAGGAAGCTCGCTCCGGCTTCATGAAAACAGTCAAAGTAGCAGAAGCAGAAGGAAATGATGAAACGAAATGAGTGGACTACGAAGAAAAGGGAGAGCAAGGAAATTCCACAAGAAGACCGGACAGTCAGTCGCAGCTGATAGTTCAGTTATCGTGTTAAATTATTAACGTACGTACCGACAATGTAGCTGTTTCTCAATTGCATAATCGCCCGGAGATAAAGAAAAAAAAAAGAATAGTACCTATGGCTCGAAGCCTCACAAAAGCTCTTCCCCCCTTGACCTTGATAATAAAAGAATATAAGTTGGTTCAGTTTGTACTACCGGGTTAAGCGGGCTTTACGTCAATACCCACAGATAAACGTATTTTTTTTAGAAAAGGAGTCAAAACGCTTAGTACAATGCCCCGGCAAGCCGAAACACGGGATAATGAAGGCGGGCATAGACGTGTATAGGTCAAGGAACGTCATCCTTTTCCTTTCTAAGGAAGCATCACGCGTTTCCTTACAGATAACGGCAAAATTAGTCTGACCTGCTCAGGGTTTGTTGAGAGGTTTAGTATTGATCTTTGATATTGCCTTAAGTTGGGTGCGGTAACATCTCAGAGGCATTTGTGGCATGCCTTACGCACTAACACTATTGACATTTTCCATAACGCTGCCTGAAATAATTAGCACTGCACTAAATTCAAGGCAAAAACCGGTGCACTGTGGGTGGTCCCTAGCGTTATGATTTTGGGCCATTAAGTTGAAAACTAACATATTTTTTTAATTTTCTCTTTACATTTCTTTAAAACGACTAGGTCGTATCCTCTAGGTGGCGTCATATGTCCTTCAGAAGAAGCAAGGAAAACGCCCGAATATAAGGATGTACTTGTCTCCTGTATTGGGGAACTGGTTGTCTCGCAAGCTCCATGCTTCATTGGGAAAAATCTGTTAATATACACGTATATTGAACAGGAACAGGCGTTTTTGAATTGCCGTGACGGAACAGCAACTGTCGAGTCTTGGTCGTTTTTTTTTAAAGGTAGGCGTTCGGCACCGAGTTTCGAGCTTAATTAGTGAATTAACTTAGTGAATGAGAACGTCTTTCAAAAATATGACTTTTTGGTGGGGTTTGTGGGGAGCTATCGTGAGTCTATTGAGTAAATGAAGGAGTATATCCTTGGTGGAGTCAACTCTGCCATTGATAGATATCTTCATCGATCGCTCACATATTTAGCTAGTAATTGTATATATATATATATATATTCTGACTGACCCAATAATATATACACATTTGGCAAACACATGCAGCAGCTCATTAGTCTAAGATTGTTTGAGAAACTTGTAGTGTATAGAAATTTAGAAACAAGTCGACACTCAATCCGTTCACAAGTCCGTTCACTCTGGTTAGATTTGTGTTGGTTTGGCAGCACGGCACGCGTTGATAGTTGCTTGCGTCGCATTTCTGCGAGGCTCGTTGCCCGCGAACGGTCGCATTTGAATAATGTTGACTCAGATCCTCTTTGACTGACCACCTCCTATTCCAACTGGCTGGCTAATGCCAATAGGTCAAGTCACCAGCGTTCTAGTGAAACCTACGGAACAGAGTTACAAACAGACCGTGTTAAGACTACGAGTACGAGCCACCAAGCTTTGACAGCCGAAAGCGCTTAGCCCAAAAGGGCCTTGGACAACTCTAAAGTTGTTTTGTATATATAACAAAATAGAGAGAACATAGCTTGTGTGCTTAAGAGAGCATCTGACGAGGTAAACACAGAATACTCTGTAAGCAGAGAATGTCAGGCAGAGAAACACCCGTACCAGCGGTTGTCGCGTCCTGCATCTAAGCACTGCCTCGTCGAAACATGAAAACATGCAGGATAGCTGTGAGGGCCCTTGGAACCAAAAGCAGATGGGACTGGAGGATGGGTAACCCAAAATATTTCAATAGACTCTATAACATAGTCAGTCAGAAAAGCGTCAAATGGGAGACACCATGGAAGCGACCTAATAAGAAACGAAGACCTCAGGAATGCGCAAATACTTGCTCCTTGCTGGCAGGCCTTATTTAACGAATGTTTAAGGTCAGCGACAATTCCAAGTTTTCTTAGTCAAGGCAATACCAAAAATTATCTTTAAGGATAAAATAAGTGAAACCGGGCCAAGGGCAGGGATGGGCATACAAAAAAAGAACAATGTTTATACGTCGCAAAAAAAAAACTGTCTTAACTCGAAATACTGTATATGCGACTTTTGTAGATTTAATAGCGACGTTTGATCGCGCCCATATGGATAACATTAAGGAAAAGCCAGCTACAGAACGAGAAACATAAATTTAAAATAAGAATAATTACCGTACAACTTCTTCTTAGTGAATCACCTATCAAAATATTTAAAAATGTGGTTAATTCGAGATTCGAGGGGCATCTTAGTTCAATTGATTAAAGACACGCTCAATTGAATATGTCCCTGCTCACCTCTATCAGGATGTCGTGAACTCCTTCCGCAGCAACCAACTTTGCCTCGGTGTCTTCTTAGATATTTCATTCACACACACACATTCACAAGTTATCCGTTCTCTTTACAAATGCTTAAAACTCTTTCTTGAGAACAGCGTTATCAGCGTCTTGGTTTAGGTCACATCTAGCGGGACACCTCGCGGATAGGCCATAGGCAGTAAAAGTAGGTTGTTTTGAGTCGCCCTTAGTAAGAGCAAACGTCGGGACATCGCAAGGGTCTATCTTAGGATCGTTTATGTTTATCGTTTGGATCAATTTTGTTATAGAAGAGGTCGCATTACGAGGGCCCTGTTTTCCCATTGTCTATACTGACGACACAACTTTACTTTTTCGTATTCAACCATCGACAATATAGGCTAACGTACAGAAGAAGATGCAAATAGTAAAGAGCGCTGTTCTTGTGCTTGAGAAACTTGATCTGAAAATGCAACCAAAACTGGTCTCACGTTGTTTTGCTCTGCCCAAATGGCTGTTCAGGGACAGATGGTGAAGCTTGCTCATGCTCCCGTGTGCACTCTGCCGATTATCTGGATTGAACTCACCAAGGAAGTTCGCGTACTCACCGCAGCCAGATTTTTTTTACTTGAGGTGAAAAATGGGTAACACGAACAAACTCAAGTCAAGCCTGGTTACCTGTGAAGGTGTTGACGAATCGTAAGAAGGTAATGTTGTCATTTTACACAGTATATACAGGGTGTTCCTATTTGTGTGTCCAAAACGCTAGATTATGGTCAAACTCGGTAAGAAAATCATTTTTGCCAATGGAAAGGGGGAGCGGAAATGCTCCGTATAGGAGTGAGATATTTTTTTTAATTGTTATTTTAGGGGGGGGGGTGTTCCGACATACGTTTGCAAAATGCACGATTGTGAGAGAACGCATTCTTCAATTGAAAAACCGAGCACACCGGCGCATTCGGAGAAAATTTTACCTTTTTAAAAACTATACCTGACCTAAGCGAGCGCAATGACTATTGTGATATTAAGAAGAGATTGCAAAATTATAATTTCACTTTTGCATGTTTAAACTTTAGCGCCCAGGTTCTCAAATTTTTCCATTACCCGCGCAAAACTAATACGTCCAGACGAACGTGCATTTCTAGTAAATCATTTTGGTACCAAATTGGAAGAGCTGGCATCCGTGGTTGCAGAGTAACTCAAATCAACCTAGGACCATATCAGGTGTGAGTGCACACATGCAGCTACTATATTCGCCTTCTTTGTCAATCAAGTCACTCGTCAGACCTGTAGAAGCTCAACAAAAGATTTATTTTACTTTAAATATTGCTCGAACGATAGCCCGCCAGGCAATAAGCACATTCGGTATCGATGGCAAAGCTCGCGTTGCACGCGTTTAAAGATTCCAGGCGTCTCCCGAATGGTTCCACCAGCAGTTACTATTCTGCCGATCAGATCCATAGGAGACTCAACGGTAGTTGCATAGACTAGATCCTTTAGGTGGCCCCAAAGGAAAAGTCAAGACTGGACAGATCAGGCGATCGCGGCGGCCAAGCTTGTGGACCGCCTCGGCCAATCCAGGGATTAGCAAACGTCTCATCCAGATAATTCCGTACCGAGAGGGCGTTGTGTGCTGGAGCACCATCGTGCTGGAACCACATTCTCGATCGAACACTCTGTGGAATGTTTGCCAAATGTTCTCGCAGGGTTGTGCTGCAGCCGGTATGGGTGTAGCCCTGATTCATTTAGCACCCTGTGAACAGTAATACGACTTACACCGATACTTCTAGATACCTGCCTAATGCTTGCAGAAGGACGCGCAATTACTTGCTCAACAATGTGGTCCTCCGTATTTGGGCTTCTCACTGTCCGCGGTCGTCCCGCTTCGTATTGACGACCGTGAAATGATCCAGTTTTGCAGAGCAAACGATGAAGTCTCGAAAACATTTTCCTGCCAGGTATCCGTCGATTTGGGAAACGCTCTGCGTACAACCGATGTGCAAGACTTGCGTTACCGTGTGCTTTACCATACATAAAATGCATGTCAGCTTTCTCGGCATTTGTGAACCGGTCCATCACGATATACGTGGCACAAGCGCCTGCACTTTGTAATAGAACTAATTGGAGAATGTAGACTTAGCTAGGCGATTAGGAGAAACTTACGAACAATGACTGAAAACAAACGACGTATGTCTAGCGCGTAGCGCAGCCGAGCAAAGAATGGATGTTAGGCCATGCTTCCTCGGCCTATTTATTCACTCAAGGAAAGCTGTAGCGCTCGTATAGTAACATTGTTAAACGATGGAATCGGATCTTCTCTTTTCTCGGAAGACAAGATGCACGTTCGATGATGTGCTCGGTCGACTGTCGTGTCATTTTACAGAGTTATTTATGACGATGTTGATGTTCTGGCTGGTGACAGTACCTTAGTCGTCGAGGTGTACGTTGGATTGGATGCTCGGTCGACATCGGCGGCGCCAGTAGTGAGCTTTTCTGTTGATATGTTGTGTATAACTTCGTCACCGTATCATAAATTGCCTGAGCATTTAGTAAGCCTCCACGTTTTTGTTACTGGAGTGCAGGCATTTTCTATTTCCCACCATGGGTTTAGCTTGCTTTGCCTTTGTTCTAGTCGACGCTATGTATGCTTGAGCTGCTTAACGAAGGCTGCTATCTTACAGACACACAGCTCAGTGTGCTTATTGGCTGGCGGGCATTCGTTCGAGCAATATTTAAAGTAAAATAAATCTTTTGTTGAGCTTCTACAGGTTTGACGAGTGACTTGATTGACAAAAAAGGCGAATATAGTAGCTGCATGTGTGCACTCACACCCGATATGGATCCTAGGTAGATTTGAGTTACTCTGCAACCACGGATGCCAGCTATTCTAATTTGGTCCCAAAATGTTTACTAGAAATGCACGTTCGTCTGGGCGTATTAGTTTTGTGCGGGTAATGGAAAAATTTTGAGAACCTGGGCGTTAAAGTTTAAACATGCAAAAGTGAAATTATAATTTTGCAATCCCTTCTTAATATCACAACAGTCATTGCGCTCGCTTAGGTCAGGTATACATTATTTAAAAAATGCAGAATTTTCTCCCGAATGCGCCGGTGTGCTCGGTTTTTCAATTGAAATTGAATTGCAAACATGATTTTCTCACCGAGTTTGACCATACCCTAGCGTTTTGGACACACAAATAGGAACACCCTGTATATATATATATATATATATATATATATATATATGTTTAGAAGAACTTCAGCATTGTAAAATTGCGATTTTGTGAATAAACCTCAAATTTAAAATAGAAAAAAAATATATATATATATATATATAATGTGATGTAGCGGCAAGTGAAAATTATTGCATGCGACTTAGTGAAAGACTTCGACGGTAGAGTTAACGGAATAACGCACAACAACAAATGAACCACAAAGCGTATACATACGCCTGTAAACATATATATATATATATATATATATACCAAAGAGAAACCAGAGATAAGCAAGCGGTGCTTCGCAATTTGATTCTAGTGTTCCGCTTGATTTGATACACCTATAATGTGTTTGTGTGTGAATACTTTATTCCACTGAGTATTCTCGCCCACAAAATTTTAACATTTTAATGTCTCTTAAAAATAATCCTAGAGCGCAATAATCGCTCAGACGAGTCGTTATGTCCCATTACTGTATCTTATGGCGTAATCTCGCGCATCATACTACTAATAAGAATATGTTGGCCTTGTGACGAATCTCCGAGTCATGCAAATATGTTCCACGACGTATGCTAGTCCGTATCAATGACGAATCATTGATACGGAAACAAGCGGAACAACAGCCAACACTCCACTCAAGTGGCCTGCCGTAGGTGCACAAAAGCGGTAAATTATTGTACGCCTAGAATAAAGCCCACACAGTTCCACCTGTGAAGTGTGAGAAGACAGAAACCTTCCATACATAAAAATAACATACATGAGAAAGAGATCATGATGTACATCTATAGATACCGATTTTACCGACTAGCTAAAATAAAGAACTAAGTCTTTTTTAATTTCATATTTTTTTAATCAACAGATACTAAGATATACGCAAAAACATACAGGCAGAAGTGATATTGCTTTCACAAGTATAGACAGCCAACAAATTTAAATAAAGAATAAACAGATTTTCTTCTTATAGACAGGCACTAAGATAGGAGGCGCGTAGGATAGCCTCGAAAGCCTTCTAAAATTAATTGAGTTTGACTAGACTTTTAGTACTCCTCCCTTTCAATTGTTGGCCGTTGTACGTAAGTCGCTGCTGCATGTCCTACCCTCGTCGTTTTGCGTTCTAGTAAAATGTAAAAATATGACACTGCACAAGATATGAGAAAGTGCCGTGACTACTGATCATGCTGATGTAATAACGCTCAATTAATTATTTAACTAAATGATCTAGAGATATATTAAGTATGATTGACTGATAGTCGAACACGACGTGCTTTGTGTTTCCGAGATGAAATTTACAATTGTAATTACAGTTACAAAAAAACTCGATTTAAAAAAGGCAGGCAAATATTCTGGTCTGAATGTGCAGACAGTTTCCAGAGTCAACTCAAGCGAAACTTTTACTAAAATGAAATGTTGTTGGTGAGACATCAGGAGCATCGTTCACTTTGAACTTCTAAGAAGAAGCCAGACGATCTACCAAAAACTTCAGCGCGCACAAGAAAAATTGATCTAAACGCGTCTGCAATTCGTAAGTACAAAATATGTTATCTTTCATCAGGACATTACGCGACCCTACATGAGTAACATTGGCTTTAAAAAATATACGGCCCTGACTGGAACGCTATTGAATCGCAATCATCACTCTCAGCTGCTCCGATAAAACCCGTTGAGGACAATCTGCATCAAGTCTAAAGAATTTAAGCAATTGTTGTTTTTTTTTTTTGACGTGCGTTTTATTGATAACATGTGCGATGACCATTACTTAATTGTTTTGACTTGACCATTGACTTCACCATTCATCACCAACATTCATCAGAAAAGATATATATCTTTAATTTTTTTTTACTTGATGCAAACTGTTGTTGTACATATATATATATATATATATATATATATATATACATATAATACGACGAACATAAAATCATGTTGACCCGGTGTAGGCATCCAGATAGCAATGATGAAGGGCCGATAAAAAGTATGCACGTAACATACGATTATATAGGCATGTATAGACAGTCTAGGAAGAGCGATGTATTGCGGCTGGGAGCCGGGCGATAAGGAGCCAAGAGGGCTTCTGTTGCCTTCTAGCTGTTAATATTGGTATTGCAGGCGCTCGGGCCACCCACCTCCCTCCGTCTCTTTGCCTGGAAAAGTATACTGCACGTTGCAGAGTGTTGTACGGCATAAGCGGCAGTAGCAAAACCTCTGCTGCATATTGATGGAATGAGTGCCTGTTGAGCAGGTTTGCCGGGGTCGTTGGCAATGCATGTGCTACATACGCATGCTTGTAAAATCTCTCATCCTGAGCAAATGCTCTGTACAACAACCTCTCTCTCCCCCAATCTCTCTCTCTCTTTAGCTCTAGTTAACGACTCCGCATCATCGCGAGGAAGGCAGCGGACCATTTACGAAGCCACGTTGTTGTTGTTGTACTATGCTATCGTGGTAGCAATAGTAATTGCTGAAGTAGGACAGTGGTAGTAGATAAAAGCCGCCGCCTGCTGCCGGTGCATGGATGGGGTCGATGAACATGGATGGCCGAGATGGCTCAGGAGCGCGAGAGTCTGTCTGCACGAACAAGACCAGCCCAGCCCAGCCGCCGCGAGATGGCCAGCGCTCACTGTGATGCAGGATAGCAGGTGTTTAAATGGCTCCCGAAAATAGCATAGGTCAGCACAGTAAGAGAAGATAAGTGAACACAGTGAGAGGAAGGGGGGGAGGGAGGGAGAGAGAGACAGGGAAAGAAAGATAGACAGAGAGAGAGAGAGAGAGAGAGAGAGAAGAGAGAGAGAGAGGTGGGGGGAGGTGGGGGGAGGTTGGGAGAAAACCCCGTTCGACACAGCTCGACCTATCGCAGTGGAGGGTGGCGGCTCAGTGGCCCAAGTTATAGCGCCACGCAGAAGCGCGGACGCCGCGTGCGCGCTTGCTGCCGTCCTGCTGCTACTGAAGTTGTCGTGTGTTTGTATTTGTTGTTTATTAACACCGAACACCGAGCCGCTGTGATGCAGCCCGAAAATAAAGGGGACGGTGTTGCGAAGAAGAAGTGTGTGCCGAATTTTCGCCGGATATTGCGACCCTCGTCGACAGTCTAGCAGGTAGCCAGCTGCAAGCGTTGGAACGGATCGAGCGCGGATTTTCGTATCGATAACACGGAATGCGAGTACAAAAAGTTGCGCCGAAAGAAAGATCACTGGAGTTTGCTTCGCAGCATTTTCTCCTCCCCTTTACTTTCTTTCTCTCTCTCTATCTCTCTCCTTATCGCTCCCTCTCCCTCCATAGCTCCCACGGATAGGAACTAAAGGTGGAACTACTGAAAATCGTCTATGAATTTAGTGTGTATTGCGCGTATATATATATAGCAAGACCTAAAAAAACAAATTAGCTTTTGTATAAATATACACGAGGGCGGATCGACAAGTTACAGTATTTTAAATTTTAAAAATTGAACCGACATAACCAAGCTTTGCCGGCTCTTGTTTGCTTAGAAGAGCCAGCTATACATAGGCCACATCTCGGCGCTTATTGTTTGGGTTTAATTCAAATAAGAAGGAAAACAAGGTTTGGCGACTTTTAAGAAGCCGAAAATGGAGGAGCAACAAATCTGCATCAAGCTCGTTGCAGGAGGAGGGTTGGCTAAAAACCAACTCAGATGTTCTAAACTGGTAAAAATGTTACGAACTGCTTACGGCGATCAAGCAGTATCTCGAGACTTTGTGCATACGTGGCACCTTCGATTACGCGACGCACATGCAGAGACCGGAGATGACCCCCGTTTGGAACGGTCGTCTATGTCAATAACAGACTTAAAGGTTAAAAAGCTTGCAATATCGCACTCAAGAATCGTCGAATTATTATACGGGAGATAACTGAGAAACTGGAGGTATTTTATAAATCAGTTGTAACAGTTGTCTTGAGCTAGATTTTGTGCACCAGAAGATTTAACATTTTTAGGGCTAACCCTTAGCCAACATTTAATTTGGGTTTGCTTTTGCATTGCTTCGTAAGACGGACCCCATAAATACAAATGTGCAATGATGGGGATCGAACCCGCGCACCTATGTGTCCACTCCGGTCGCGAGGCGCACGCGAATGCACCACGTCACCAGGCTCGACGCGCCAGAAGACTGGCATCGAACTTCGTTTCAAAAATGTTGAATTTCCAGCATATTAACACCCGTCGGGAAATGGCCGAAATAAACCTTCAGGCGAGAGCAGAGGACCCTGGATTGCTTCCGAAAGAGTGCTTACAGGAAACCCCAATCCTCCCAGTGGTGCTTTCGAAAATATTCTTCCACACGAAGTTTTAAGAAGATTGCGCGAGAACGTCCGGCGCAAGACGCATGAACTCTGGGCAAACAACTCTTTCAGGATCCTCCATCACGACAATGCACCGACGCACACATCGTTACTGATTTCGGCATATTTGATGAGAAGTTTGACGAGTGACTTTTACGAGCATATTTTTGCCAATGGTAAGGCTGTTTTTTAGATCCCCCATATTAGCATATGCGGATTTCGTCCGACAATGTGTGACTAGATTTTTCTAAGTACCTGTCTAGATCATGATTTTAGGCGAATATATATAATACGCATTTTCGGTCTTATCATAGCCTATTAGCTGGTTAGGCTTGATTGTTAATGTTAAACATTCACGGATCGACCACAATTGCTGGGGTATTTCCGAATTGAGACGCTTTATGCAATACAAAAGGAAACTCGTAAGGAACGTCCTGTACTTCTATATGTCAGAAATATCGGGTATAAAAAACCGGTAAATTACATCGGCGAGGCCGCTGGCCCGATCTCAATGTAGGTACTTTAAGGTTATTTTTCGTTACTTCTTTGCTGCAAGCCTATTCGTATGTGGGGTGTTGCTTAAGTAGCTCCCTGCTTAAGCTGGTGATCCTTACCCAGTGAATTAACTTTGCAGTCGCGTATGTTGGTCGCAATAGCATCAATGACCGAACTACCCATTATACTTTCGAATGTAATTCGTTAAGTAGCCACCCAGAACCCACAGTCGCAGAGTGGCTCTGTGTGTGCTCGACTGGTAAACCCTTGCAGTAAAGTTTATCTGTTCTCCTTCGATTACAACAAAATTGTCCTCTGCTAGCAGTAAAGGCTGTGATGCGCCGTTCCTTGGGCGACAAAAAAGCGCAGTTTACAAGCAGGGTCTTTTGGAAATTTACAAAGGGTATCGCCACCGACGCACCCTCACAAGACAGATTACAAAATAGCATGTCCCTGCCCGACATAGGTAGACATGCGGGGTGATAGTCAGGGATAGAGCTTATTGAAGGGATGGAGCTTATAAGGAGAGTAGCAAAGACGCCTCTCCCATGGCTTTGAAGTAATGCCAAAGTAATACCGAATCTGGGGGGGGGGGAGAGAAATCCGAGTTTAGTGGGTTTGTGAGTCTCACACTAGTCACGCAGGCTGTCAGTGGCGCATGTGCATCATGTATTCCCGAAACCTCCCAGAACATAAAAGGGTAACGCGCAAACGCTGACGTATCACCCGCAGGCTAACGGCCTTCAAAGGCGGATCAGCCGGCCAGGCTTTTTGGCAGTGCTCCCGTAGCAAGGCGGTGACAATCAGAACAGAATGGCCAAGATGACTGGCGACGGACGGGTCGCAACCGCGTCGATAGCCGGAGGATTGCTAAACGGAAACAATGAAAGCATGCGGGGAGACATGACCACCCAATAGTAAAGAACAACCAGAAGTTAGAGACTGCAACTACGAGAAGTTCGGCGCCCAGAAACGCAAAGCAAGACGTAAATCAATACGCCGACAAGAGAAACGCAACTAAACAAACAGTCTTAGGTCGGGGTTAAGGAGTACGACGAGTGAGGAAAGCGTTAGTCCAGAACGATTAGGATAAGTACACTGCACCACTGCAGATACGACCGCAACTGGGACAATGAGGAAACAAACCAGGATGAGGTAACGCGGCTAAACGAACCAAACCGAAGGTGCGCTAATTTGCGGGGCCAGCCCTGTGACTGAAATATCTCTATGATTTCGTTACAAAGTAAACTGAGCTGAGATGGAATATGTATATATATATATATATATATATATATTGCAAACCTAAAATTACAGAAAAAAAGGCCATACACATCAACGCAGAGGTGTTGTTAAACGTGACGCAAATGGTAGAGCCACGGCACAAAAGCACAAGACGACGTGAGAAAATACAATCAATAATAAATCAGATGAGTCGCTTTTTTGATACGCGCGTGGAAAGACTGCCTGTTACTGACAATTTGACTTATTTAGTAGTGCAGAGAGATCTAGTATTTGTATGCTTACCTGTCTGTTAATAAACTAATTTGTGTCGTGGTACAGTAGTTTTAAGGAGGAGAAATTGGAAGACAAATAAAGAAAAGGCGAACGCGCATATCCTTTACAAAGCATGTGTATAATCAAAATTAACTACCTATTCAGTAAAAATGCCTTTTGAAGTCGTTTAATCAATTTCATTTATTCACCTTTGAAGGTAGCAGTCAAATACTTAGTCAAAAGTATTGAAGTCGTACATCTGCCGTAAGAGGCACGCGGCTAACGGGACTGCTTGCCCTGAATTCTGAGTGCGCGTCTCGTAGCGAATAAATGCAAAACACGAGCGTCGTTTGATAGTCAACGCGTTGTTGTTGTTGTTGTTGTTGTTCCTATTGTAACTGTCGTCTTCAGTCTAGTTTCGTTTGTTAATATTACATTATTTTTCCTATTGCATTGTTATAGACACACTATTATATGACCAAGAATTGCTGAAAGTTCTCAATATCGTGCTTAGGGCCAGTCTCTTTCGCTCTCTCTCTCTCTCTGCCTCACTTTCTCTGCACACATGCCGATTATATTGCCTAGTAATCCAATAAACTTTGTCAATATATTCGTTGTGCTGGCCTGTTTCTGCTTTGCTGATATTGCACATTTTATTATCGTCGGCAATCATCGTCTTGGTCGCTATTGCAGAACGCCCTTCTCGCCTTTGCAAGGCACTGCTCAAACGTCTGCTCGCAATCTTGATCCGCTGCTGTTGAACGTAGATTCTTGCCGGCAAAACTGCCCATAACTATTAATCCTAGCGACGCGGCACATCTGTCTGCATAAACTAGTCCGAAAACGTCACTTTGATTCCACTGAGCGTAGACTTGCCGGTGCGACGCGCTGATGAGAACAAGTAAGGGATCGAGCATCAAAACCAACACACTGCTCAATAATCTATCGAAATTATTCGACTCATTACATCGAGCGACGCTGTGTGTATGATGATTCCCAGAAACCTGGATCGAAGTCAGGATGGATGCAGTGGCCTATGACGCAAAGGCCGTTCTGTGTAAATTTGGAGAAAACTAGAAAAATACGAAGGTAATACGCGTCCTATGCTTGCGGTAGAACATATTTGAAATTTAATAAACTATGCTCTATCAGGCAAGCGCCGCTAGGCAAATAGTTTACTATGCAATTTGACGATGTGACGGTCGCTCTGTGTGGGATTTTGTCAATGCCTTCTAACTATTGTAAATCACCATGCGGTAATAGAGCGAAAATCCCTGTTTTGAAGGGGTTGAAGTAGTATTAAAAAATGGTTCTAGCTTCTAGCCTCTTCCTGAGGCCATTTAGGTGAGAGGTTTTTAGTGGGTATTGTGCCAACAACATCGGCATCGAGTCCCACACTACCCGTGCGTAAAAGCATTTTTTCCTCTCACCAAAAAAATAGAGCGAAAATCAACACACATTATATATATATATATATATATATATATATATATATATATATATTGAGATGTTTAGGGCTTAAAACACATTTACGTACGACTGAATAAAAACATACAGTAATTGGCTGACCCCTTAACATGCTCACGCCCAGACAGTGTGGTACTCAGCCACCAAACAGCAAGTCTCACTAGCAAGCCTTGGCGCTTGGCAAGAGTCGAGTCGTAGGTTTGAGGCAATACCCACTAAAACCTTACATATATGCACGACAGTGCCTACATATATGTATTTCCCTTAAGGTGACCCTCCGGCCAGCTATAGCCTTGACACAGAAGAGTAACTACGCACAGGCGGCGGGGAAGCCTCGGAAGTTCTAAATCGTTATGTCCTGCTTGTCGAGTTGCGTGTGGCAAGCGACTCTCTTACGCTTTCCACCATTCTTCTTATTCTGGCCTCTTACTTTACCTCCATAATACGTTGAATAGGTTTTGCAGCCGCGTCCCAGCTTTTTTTTAGCCCTCCCAGCGTCACCCCTCTGCGCATGCCTCGTCTGGTCTCGGCCTATGCGGCGCATCTCAGGACCGTATGTTTCGGGCAGTCCACCTTGTCGCAGTACAGACATTGCGTTGAGTCAACCTTCCCTATTCGGTTTAGATACATCTGGAAATCGCCATGACCCGTAAAGACCTTGGCTAGGTGGTAAGTGAGACGACCCCTGGACAATTTATCCATTGGCGGATGTTCGGAGTAAGGGTTCTCACAGGCGCTCCTAGTTGTCCGTCCGAGATACTGTCCCATTACTTCTGCCACCAAAGTAAAAGATATATGCTTCTTCGCAAGCAGTCGTAACTGTAGTGATTTCAAGGTGTACATGTTTATTTTACTGGCATTTACTGGCGTTACAACGGAACGGGGACTGTCGAGCATTTAGCCTGACAAAGAGCTCTTGCAGGACTTCGTTCCTCTCTTGCACAATATAGACAAAGCAGAAACGTCTCACAAGTTCGGGTCGCACTTAGAGAACAACACTACCCTCTTGTAGCTAACTCCAGTTGGCTGTAATAGAAGCCAAATTGTTATGTCGTTGCGAATGCATTACACGGTATGTGACAGAACGGTGCAGGTGACGCATGACTACATCAACCCGTGTCAAGAGTCGGACAACAAAGCATTTTAGATGAGACGGCGTGCCTCGGCTAAGATCCGAGCACAATTGGAACTGTCCTCGCCGAGGGACCGTTTGAGCAGCAGTGAGGGGTACGGGGGTAGAGGGGGCGTAGCAACGGTACAATTAAGCCGAGACCGACTTCATTCGCTGTGTCGCACGTAAATACACTGAGTCAACTAGCCGCAGCTGTCCCTTTGGTCTCAATGTTCTGATCTAATAATACAACATAAAATGCATCTATTCGAACAGCAATCTATTCTGCTGTCGCCACGCCTGTGAACATAATTGGCGCATTAAAACAACGTGTAGACCGATCGTTTTTGACTGAATCTCTGAATCTCAGCTAGTAGCAACTCTAGTCACACACGTAGGTCACACGTTGTGCCCTTCACAATCAGAGTTGCACAGGCCGTATTGCAATGACAACGACAGCAATAGCAGTGCAGATTTCTCGTTAGAGCATCTGCGACACAGTGCCGACTTAGAGCCCAAATGGCTCCGAACTGCGACGATAGGAGTGCTGGTGGTTGAAAAGGCGAGACATTCGCCTTGCTGTCAAATCAAGCTGTTTCTCGACCCCCTTTACTGATATGTTACCACCTCACTCGACGAAAGGTGCCGGCCCCGTTGCATAGCAACTCATGAACTGGTATAGCAAAAGAAGAGACCTAAGGCAAGACACAGAGAGAAAAAAAAGAGAGAAGAGAGTAAGAGATGATGCAGAGCGAGTGGGCGGGAGAGACGTTCCAAAGGCACAGCCCGGCAGAGGCGGTAGCTTGACAGGAGGGCTTAATTGAGCTCGCCGCGATCGGCGGATCTGGGCATTATACTGTACTTACGAGTAGATATTTTCTTGCTGGGGTGCACTCTCGGAGATGTCTTTCTCTCGTTCCTTTGTCCGTAGACGGAGATCGTAGTCGTCCAAAATGTTCCAATTCGTAGCAGCTCTCATTGGCTGAGCAGTCAGAGGGCAGGAAAGATCCGTTCGTTAGGTCAGCACGGTTCGTTTGCCTTGGCACATACAGGTGTCTCATATTAATCCGTCTATCGGTACGATGGTAGACGTGGAATGATTTCGGGTAGGTCCAGTTATTACTTTGATCATCACTTTGACCTGCCGGAATACGATAAGAAAAAGGAAGGAGAAATAATAACGATAATCATTTTGTGACGATTAAAACAGCCGGTCTTCAGTCCATGGTCAGGTGGTCATCGTAAGCCGACAGCGCGCATTTTTCAGAATCAAAAGCTCGTTATCTACTCTGCAACTAGCACTTTGAAGCGGACAGTTGTCTCTGCGCGAACGTATGGTCACGGGTTCTCTAACCCAGTGTTAGCCCCAGTCCAACAATGTGGCCCGAACAGACGCTGCATTTCCTCGTTGAATGTCGAACGACAGTCTTCAACGCAAAAATTCTGATGCTCTCAAGTCTCCCGTCGAAATGTTAAGGCTTCTACTCACGCGCTAAATTAGCTTGAGTGTAAGGGGGCCTGCAGCTTCCATGGACTCGGGCGCTAATGGGCAAAATTCGTGCGAATAATCAACGCTAGAGTATTTGTCTGCATTTGTTAGCCTCGGCTAACCTGGAGGCATGACCTGCTCGGTCCGCACCTGCACCGACCATCAAAAGAGCTAATGAGTCGGTTCCAGTTGCGCCCCAAACAAGCATGCGGCCACGCTCAAAGGGTGTCAGAGTCAGATCGTCAGGTCTTTTTCCATCATCCCTGTATAGACCCGGGGTTCCAGAGCACACGAAAAGAAGGGAGATCCTAGTGTGCGACTAAAGATATCATTTAAGGCGGAGTGACGTGCTCGTCGGCCCTCACTGAAGACGCATGACAGGCCATAATGGGCCAACGCCACAACGACATCGGTGGGGCACGACTAGGTCAGCACCAAGCGGCAGCCCTGCGCTTATGCGCGTCGTCTCATACTCTGCAAATCAGGCTTGCTAGTCGCTTCCCTTGTAGGGGGCTGTCAAACTGCCCTGCTTAGCCCTATCATCGAGAGCAGAACCAAATAACGACGACAATCTGTTGGTCAGCCTTTGAAGTTCAAAGTTATAAGCATCTCACCCATAACTATCCAACAATACATTAACCTTGGCTGCAGCCTGAGTCAATGACGACATGATTGCGGGTCCTGTCATCATAACTGTGTCCGGCATATTTAAGCCGCCTAAAGAGACCGGGAGCAATACTCGATCCCTTGCCACAGCGGTCAGCCTAAACCTTAATATGTTCTCTAAAGTGTCTAAGCTAAGTCCATTAAATGACTGTAAAATCTGGCGTTAAGAACAGGTTGCAACCTCGTAGCAAATGTGTTAACTTCGTGACTGAAAAACAAAAACTAAAAAGGAATAGGCCGCAGTGAGCCCTCACTGGCTAATGCCTTTGCAATGCCGTCTGGAAATAAGGGTACACCTAGCAGTTTCAGGGCAACCTTGTCCATTACGCGACAGCGCGGAAAGAATCCAAAAATGTCAGTTAAATCTAATGGCTCAACTTCGTTGTGGGCTGTGACATATACTCCACATTTGACGTGACTTAGTATCAGGCCGCTTATTGCACCAAAGTCAATAACTTTCCGAATATGGCCAAGTACGGTCGAAAGATTCCCGCCCAGAACTCCATTATCCAAGTAACAGGCATATAAAATAAAGTTAAAATAAATAATTATCTATAAATTATAATTTTTAAATAATTATCTATACGATGGCTCAACAATTTCAAGATATAAAGCAGGTAATTGAACCTTGCGACACAGGACGATAATTAGTGGTTTTGCCCTTAAATCCCTTCTTATGTGCAACGCAAGTGTCTTAGACCTTGGCGAAACTACTCAAAACTGTCAATGTTTTGAGTTCTAGACAGAATCGACTAGACTAGTGGGAGACTGCCACATGCTACCATTTGGTCTCTACCTTTTTAGCCGCAAGTTCATATAGGACTCACTTACTTTCTCTAACAAACAAAACAACAAAATTAAATTTAGCAATTAAAGAAGAAATCATTCTGCCCATGTAACGCTCGATCTTTCGCATAGCAAATTATCCGTTTTTCAACCTAGCATAGTTAGCCGTTTAGACTACTTCGGCTGCTAGGACTGCTAAAAGGACCTCTTCTTTTTGGTTAGATTTCCCGACTGGTAGTTCCGCAGTACGGTTATTGCCATAAAAAAAGTTTCAGATGGCAAAAACGTCAACTTCTACATTTTACACTATGAAAGACAAGCTAGCCCGTCATTGCCTTAGCTCTCTATCTTTTCCAGCAGAGATGAACGCGCCTTTCCCAGCACCGATTTCGGTATGAAGTTGTCGTGATGGGTGAAACCCTTTAACATGTTTTTAACAGTACTAATGACGTTATTAGATCACATGCTATACGACACAGCATCAAAGCGGCTCTTGAAGGCAAGTCGCAAGAGATGTTCTTCCATGTTTTTCGTAGCAACAACCCGCAGGTAAACGCGCTATATCTCGTTTGCTGTAAAAAAGGTATTGAAAAAAAATATATATATAACAATTATTACCTAAGGATTTAAATCATTTTGACATGAAAGAACAAATTGCACCAAGGACAGTCAAAGTTTGTTAGTTTCGGAAGATGGCCACACCGGGACTCTTCGGCTTTGTCTATACTTATATTAACGTATGCGCTTCTGGTATAATATATAGAAATTAAGGAACCCTTGATGAAGTTTACAAAGGTAGAGAAGACGCATCAACGCATTATAGAGGTGCCGTGGTGTGGGGTACCTTGCATTAAACATAGCGAGGAGATGTGCGGGAGACTATGAAAGAACATGTGCCCTCTAGAAAAGTGGTTACCCCACCTTACAATATTAAATAAAGCGTGACGACCAGTTAAATCATAATTATATATTTCAATTAACAGACTATACATAAAATACAAAATAAACTACTTGTTGTCTTCTGCACCGCTTTGTTTGTTAGTTAGGTTTGGCTAAGTGTGAGGTTTACAGATCTCACGTCTAAATGCCAGATACATGAACCCAAGAAAAATGATTGCAACAATTTACGCAGGCTTCAACGCAAGCCACCAGATAGTGTGTCAAACATGTTTAATGTTTTGAATAAAACGAATGACTAGGCGGTTTTCATCTTATGAGAAATGAGAGCCTTGCGGAAACCGAGTCTTGACACGTTGTAGCTCATCTTTATCTATGAATAGGGTGCGATCGGTAGGTCGCGCAGGGGATGATCTTTTGCGCAGACAGAGCGAATCTCTTAAGCAACGCAGCCGGCCCGTTCCGCTCGGTTGTCTGGGTCTGCTAATTAATAACAACAACGGCGAGCAAAGCGTAGATGGTGGCGTTACGCACATTTGCAAAAACTTGGGCAGCCGAGACTTACACAATTGGGCAAACAATTGAGGTCAATGAGTAGAACAAGGGTTGAGAATGCCTGGCGCTACCACTGCTCTAATGCACTAATCTCGCCTCGGGGACACGACATAGAACGGAGTTCACAGTGTCTCCGGCAGTTCGAGCCAAGAAGGCCCTCGCCACAAGAGGAGCGGCTGCTATCAATGGGTTTGGCTGCAGTGTGTTTTTCCTTGTGACGAAACCAGCAATCTTTTCAGGGCCGACGACAAGTCCCCACTAATCAGCGCCAGCAAAACACGTGCAGGATTTCGCGAACCTGACTTTAGGTTTTGGACCCAGCGGGCAGGGTCGTCCGTAGTGCACCATTAGTAGACTACTGTTGTCAATCGGTGAGACGGGTAATCTTATTGATAGCAAGAGAGACAATCAATGACGAACTTGCAAAATCGCACGGTAATTAGTGCTGCTAGAGACCTGAGACGTGGTAGCAACACCTTCTCATGCGGTGCGAACTTCCATCTCGTGGAGATGGTGGCGCCTCGGCTACGCGGTCTGCAGCACTGTAGAGACAAGGCATGCAAAGATTTTGCACTTCGTGGGGCTCATTTGTCCAGCTGTGGCGCGGAAAGGTGCGAGCGTTCCTCCGCTCAAATCGAATTGGAATCAAAAACTATTGATTCGAACCGGATCGGAATCGAAAGCTATCGATTCGATCGAATCGAACGCATTCGTCGTTTTAGCGGCAGATAAGCGTTTAACGACCGAGCATGGTAAAGAAGACGTGAGTTTTTTAAACGTTTTTTAAGTTGCTGCAGTGTGTAAGGGGTCTTGCACTATAGGTAGCTAAAAAAAGTATAAGAGTAAACAACAAACTCGACAATCGACGCCCCGAAACAGTTCGCGCGAATCGCAGCAGCAAGCAGAAAGTCGCTGGGCATTGCATCCTATAATATGTACGCTTCAGATAGATTTGAATGCAACGTAGGGGTGGATGCAATTATTCAGTCTCTGTTGAAGAGTTTGGGTTTGACGTACGCACGTCTTTAGGTCGATCGAGAGAGCGACATGAAGCCGGCAGGAAATTAAACAGGACTTCTACCTGGTCTGGGTTGAGTGACCCGTTCGGTCTGGCCAGACGATGAGCATTGAGCGATGTCTGGCCAGGCGGCTCGGCTAAACAATCGAACGCAATGTTAATCTCTGTCACTTTTCTGTCTAGCAAGCAGCGCTTTGCGTAATGACCTCGTGCCGCCACGAGCACCGTTAATCGTGTTTCGCGTCCCCCTGCTGACTGAAATGTCGCTATACATTCACTGTGTGATAGCGGGCAAAAGCATCGGAGGCGATGCTCAAGTGCCTGGTGCTTGGCGAATGGCGAACGGCGGCAGTGAGGCTGTTGTTTACTAAAGAAATGATATAGGGTATCTTTGGCACAGATCGTGTTTATGCTCCGGCCTGGAGCGTCGCGTTGCCTCTGAGTTGTAACTCGTAACACTTCGACGAGGCGCCTTCTTTCTTTTGATTCACAGAGCAATCGAACATAAAACGCTTCAGTAGGAGGCGACTGTCAATCGTAGCGGTTGACCGGCGGAGGTTATTAGCAAGTAATAGCCGTTGACCCGGAACGAATATGTGCCTAAAACCGTCGAAATGGAGGAGAGCTTCAATGCTCTGATCTACAAACTTAAGAAGTGTATAGCACCTGGTAAAAATTACGTCTAAGTTATTTATACGATTAGAAAAAATAAACATAGGCATGCACTATATCATAGAAATTGCAAAAACTTTGCCAGATCGCCACAAAGAAGTGCATACATCGTGAGGCTCGTGGACCACCATGCAGCTGACACAGAGAGCGTGGTGAAAATTGTGAGCCACAAATGGCACTGTCAAATGTCTATTCTTTGCTTTAATTTTATCCGCCAATTTTCACCTGCCATCGCCCTACTTTTGTAGATACCCTGATCTATCTCTTTTAGTTTTATCTCTATCTGCCGCACATATCTTTCTAATGCATCTTTCATACTGAAGCCCTATCGTTCCCGAAATGAGTATCTGCTTGAATAATACTTGTACAATAATTGGGTTAAGCAGTATATATATATTTTTTGGCCCGCGTTAGCGATGGGGTTCGTGGACTAACGGAGCTAGCACCAGAGATCTAACAAAACGTAGTAGAGTGTCACGATCCATTGTCTGGTCGTTGACGACGACGTAGCAGGCGGCAGCAGCAGCGGCAGCAACAGCACCCCCACAGCCACCACCGTCACCCCCGACTGGCAACGACGGGGGCGCCGTATACGCACGCACCCAATTGCGGCATGACGCACATGACGCAGCTGCAGCCGCAGCGCGAGCAGCCGATTGCGGAGGTTTGGGGGTAGTCGTCTAAGCGGGGAGAGGAGAAGCGCGAGGAACGCGGAGAGACGAGGCCAGGCCGACGAATGAGGACGGGAGGAACGGGGCGTGACCCCGCGAGAAGACGCGCAAATGGCCGACCACCGACTTGCGCTGATGTTTGCAGCAGATGCACTGCACTGCACAGAAAGTTACGGTATGAAGCAACAAACAAGCTAGGCTCGAGCGCAGCCAATAACATCCTACTGTGTGGGTGGGGGACGGAGGTTGTGTAAATATGTGTGTGTGTGTGTGTTTATATATTCACGTGTATGGGTATGAACGTGTGTTGGTGTATGTGTGTGTGAGTGTTCATATGGGTCTGCAGGAGGCACTGCGGGAACCTGGAAATGGGAATGGAAGCACAAATGGCAGATACATGACACAGAGGCGCGAGGAACACAACGCCACGATGGGACTGCAGCATTGCCTGCTTTTGTTGTTGCTGCTGCTGTTATCGCTGCTACAGCTTCTTCTAATGTTTGCCAACGCTACAAGACCATCGCAATCCGATAAGACCCTGCCCGGGTGGCTACTGGTCTTTGTTATGCTTGGTTTTCAAATAGGGATTTTTCTGCTGCTCCTATTGCTAAAGGGGGTAGTTAGTTCAGAACTGCTTTAGTCTTATCTTACATGCAGTACTAGTCATTCCAAAAGTGGTAAGATTTGTTTTTGTAGTTGTTATTGTTGTTGTTGTTGTGACCGACCGACCGACGAGCTACCAAAACTCGACGTTATTCGTCGGAATGAACTGTAACGACGTAATTCGGATCCCAGCAGACTTTTCAAGTCCGAAAGTTGTGGATGGGGTTGAGTCGTTCCCCCCCCCCCCACACACACTTGCGTCGCCCCCGCCGCTGTAGTTTTTTTATCCTGCCAAATCGGATATCGTAACCGTCGGTACGATAGTTATCACGAAACCCTTCTGTCGTTGTTTATCGTTAACGTTTGCGTTGTTATGATCCCCGTGGACTGACCGTTATCGGTGTGGTTACAGTCCGGCTCTGCATGGCAAATGCAGTGAAATACAACCAACAAAGGTCTGCGTGGCGCAGCTTGATTTCGCGCTCGGTGTTCGGTGTCGGCAAACGTAAACTTTAGTTTGATTGTCAGAATTTATTTGACACTGATATATATATACATGTATATATACATGTATATATATATATATATATACGTTGATCATGACGGCAACTGGCGAATCCGCATTGGCGTTGAACCGTCCGACAACGATAGCAACGCAATAGTGCACAACAAACAACAACGACACCAACAATAATAGCAATTGGAAAAAAAGGAAGTCGTTCGAGCAACTACAACAGAAACATCAAATACGTCCTTAACAACAACAACAACAACAACAACAGCGTACAGCATCAAAAACAGCGTTAAGTCCGTTTGCGCATCATGTCTGACCATTTATCCCCCTGCCATAACGGTGCATCGCGTCGTTATTGTCGTCATGTTGTTTGTTCATCTGACTCAATGACCGTCGTGTCTTGTATGCACCACTACTGCAGACCGCAGTGCAATGAACGTTAGCTAAATTCACCTCTACTGATGACAGCGCTAGTACTAGTAGTAGTAGTAGTAGTAATGGTACTCCTGGTGGTACTTCAAGCCGTACCAGGACGGCAGTCGCGTACGGGGCAACCTGACTGGCGAATATGCCTGGAGACTGTGTCACAAAACGGGTCGGCGAAGTTGCGCGCGAACCGAGTTTACCATGCATCTATGCCTGTCCGACCGCCTGTGTATCTGTGCCCTGCCAGTTTCGAGACGAGCTGGCTTTCTTTCGTCTCGTCCAACTTTGCCGCATTTTTCCTCTTCTCAGAAGTGTACTCTGTGAAGTCGTGACATCTGCGTACATACATACCAACCGACATTCATACATGCATGCATAGGTCAGTCAAATGCCAAACGTTCCTCCGTCGTTACATGAAGTGCGCGGAGCAGGCCGCAATCCCACAGAGCACGACAACAAGCCGCGTTTGAAGAGGCCGAAAGATGCTGGCGCCTCGGGACTGTTATTGTCATGATAAACCGGTCGCAGGCGGCCAAGGTCAACGCAAAGACCGGCTTCGCCTGCAGATTCTATCTATCTAGATATATATATATATATATATATATATATACATACATACATTGGAGTAAGCAAATTTGTACGACCCCAACAAGCTGTATGCGAGCGTGACTTCATTATGTTCGGCCGCCACCGGAAATGTATCCGGAATTCAAGTGTGACGTCACGAGTAGCTGATTGACGCCATGTGTGCCTATTCAATGCGCAGGCCATGACCGGGCAATTCTGTTGCTCAGGAATTTTCTGCGTATAGCTTCTGTAGACGACGAAGATGACATGTGACATGACAATGGCGATAAACAGCTCTTCAAACAATTTCAGAGATTTAGTTCTGCTAAAAGAATATGTTGAAGTTTGAGAGGGCTAGACTGTCTGCAATGATATCGACAACAATGTCGACTAGTATAAGCGTACGCAATTTATATAGAGTGTAAGACTATTGACATAAATACCCTTTTGCCATATAAATATATCGATTTCAATTTAATTCAGACATGGTATATTCACGAAACTGCATACATTCACGTGCTTAAGTTTTCGTTATGAAAAGTGGTACAAGGGTTTGAGGACGAAAAGAGAAAAACAAGATAGTAAAAACAGAAGTAAATACCTATCCCGTATAATTGGCGATACTGACACACTAGGTAAGGGAGCACACTGAGCTATAACTTGACAGACAATATAACTCAAAATGACAACTAAAAACTGAATATTAGACCATCGCCCTATCTATATATATATATATATATATATATATAATGCTTGGTGCCTGTGGCAGGGCAACATATGAACTAGATATGGTATTTAACGAAAAGAAGAGCGCTATTTAGTATTTTCGGGAACTACATTGGAGCGGAAACTAAGGTTACAGGGAAAGGAGTTAGAGTATCGAGAGCAAGATAAATATTTAAGTGTAACTACAGCGTCAATGGAAGAATTGTTGAAATAGGAAGAAACGTTAAGAATAAAGAAAGCACACAGGGGTAGGAATTCGGTATGGTGCAAAAGTCAATGGGGGATAGATATGTGGTTACAAGGGACATTTGGAAGGCGCTGTATGTGCCAGGACTGACATTTGAGAACGCTGCTCTAGTGCATACCTTGGGTTTATGGAGGAATTTCAGAAGGGATTCAGAGATAAGTAATATGATTTTCATTGGGGTGTCGTTTCAATTGTAGCAGAGAGTTTCTTGAAGGGGAACGCGGTATGTGAAAATTTATAGAAAGAGAAGTGCAAAGTGAGCACTGTGTAGAGTGAGGATTTGTAGTAGAAATAGCACATTAAATAACGAACGATGGGTTAAAAAGATACAGTGGGTAAAAAGGGCAATGCGAGCAAAAACAAAATGCGACAGGAGGGTGGAATTTGCGGCAAGACAGATAGGACTCAGCAGTAAACAAAGGACAAACACTGCTATGTCTAGTGAGCAAATTAAAAGTAGGGTAAAGACAGCATACACGCAGAAGTGGCGGACAGCACTTATGCAGAAGACTAGTTTAAAGGAAGTATACGAAAATATGAAATTGAAAAGAGATGGAGTAGCATGGTTATGTGACAATACAAGAAACAGCGGGCTGTTAGCGGATGCGAGAGCCGGTATGTTTAATACGAGGGTACAACGAAACTGCTACGAGAAATTAGAAACAACGGTTTATCGGATATGCGGTAAGAGAGAAGAAACGATAGATCATTTAGTTATGGAGTGTGAACAATTGGAAGGGACTAGAAATTTAGAATTAGGAGAGGCGCAAGGATTCGGCAAGGATGCAGAAAAGGCAGAGATTACGAAACAGAGGCTATTCCGATGGAAGGTGCTCAACACATAAGGGCAACACAGGGGACTACAATATAGGTAATTAAAATCTGCAGCGTTATGCGCCCCTGATATAGAAGGGTGATATGTGTACACACACTCATCAAGCGAATAAACCAATCAATCATATATATATATATATATATATATATATATATATATATATATATATATATATATATATATATATATATATACCTGCATATATAACAACTGTGCACGTTCATATATCTATAAATATTTATATGAACGCACATTTGTTATATATATAATTTACAGCATACGGCTCGGCATCACATCCTCTACGGAGCCTTTTTGGGAGTGGAGAAGAATCTCTGAACGCTCTCAATCATATTTATGTGTTTGCGGAAGTATGGGGTCTAGGCGGGTGAGCAATATGAAAGTCTGGATAACACACACACATATATATATATATATATATATATATATATATATATATACATTCTCTCAGTTGTCTGGCCTTCTCTTTGCTTATCGCAGACCTAGCCCCCTATGTTTAGAAACACCGTCGTCGTTATTTGTGCGGATGCCATAGTAGTGGCTCACCGGGACCGCGGTGCTATTCGTCGAATTATCGGCGACGTAGAAAGTTACTTTCACAGTGAGGGCATACAGAAAAATTCGCGGAAGGCGAAAGCCATTCAGTTTCGCCGTGGGGGTCGATTGGCTGCAGCAGACGTAGTACCCTGCCGTGGCCAGCCGCTGGAGTTTGTCAATTCCTTCCCGTATCTGGGTCTATTTGAGTGTGTATTATACTGTAACGATCTTTGTCTAGCACATCGGCGACAGGTGTCGGGCGGCTATTGCCTCTTTTCACACAGAGGTGAGAGACCCTCGGCGACTCTCTCTGAGTGTCGCAGTGCGTCTTTTTGAGCTTACGATTGTGCCAATGTTAGCCTGCAAACTTGGCAGGGTGTGGAACCATATTTCAGCGGCAAGATTCTTTACAATATACACGAAGCGTGTTTTTTGTTTGCCGCAAAAAACCGCTCGGTGTACCCGCTAGCGGGTTGCGGACCGGCAGTGAAAACAATCAGAGTGAGGCTAAGTCACCTATTACAGGACTACTTCAGCAATTTTTGTTAGAGTGGCAGGTAAAAGTAACCGAGGTTTCGGCAGAGGTAGCGCAGTTAGATGTGTACCTCGACAGGTAGCTTTTGGAATGGAATGGCATGCACTAGCCGGCACCTGTACACAAGGTACATTGTGCATGGCTATGATCTCTTGGTATGTTCGACTCAAGGATTTCACTAAGTTGGCGATCAATGTCGTTGCCGGTTCTGCTCACAGATATGCGCATAGAAATACCACGCAGCGAGCTGCCAGACGCATCGGCGGTCTTGGCATTTCTTTCTCGCTCGGTAGAACGGTTGCTGGAGTGTTCAAAATGTATATAATGACGACTGAATTGTAATTATGTACCATTTTGAAAAGCAAAATTATTGCAAAATAAACAATATGTATGCAATTACTTTAGTTAGGCAAGTATACATATTTGGCTTCTTGATGATGAAGCAACAGTATTGCACCTTCACAGGTACAGGGGTTGATTTGACTGATGTCTAAAATGTGCAGAAAACGCAATTTCCGTTGACATTAATTCACCAAAGAACTGCGCAACATTTGCGGTACGCAATGTTGTCCCGATAAGTGTATAGATCATATCAAAGGCCATGTTTTAAAACGAAATATTTCGGAACAGATAGCTTCATCCCATTGTCACTGCACCAGCGCCAAATTCCGACGACAGCCGACTGTAGCGGATTATGCGCCGAGGGATCATCTAAGGGTATGTATATTTTTAGGTACTGTCAGCAGATACTTAACACTCGAAAGAAGGTAAAAATTGAGGTCTAAAACAAATATTATGTAACACCAGTGGAAAGCTGCGGCTCCCCTGTGGGACGTCTGACTGAGTTAGTCATGACTCCTGAGAGCTTCCACGGAGAGTTCACTCGGAACGAGCGATGGTGCAAAAAACCGGCAAACCATTTACGAGTCTGTGGATGGACCTGGAGCGTCTTGATCGTGTCAACAACAAGTCTTGATCGGCCCAGTCAAAGGCACTTTTGTGATCGAAATATGCACTATGAAAGTTATGTTATATATATATATATATATATATATATATATATTTACGTGTACATTTGAATGATGCAAATGTTCTTACCGTTATTGTCTAACGCGAAAACACGAGTTTGTAAGAACACACAATCTATCTACTCATTAACATCTCCTTCTTTCAATGACATCTTGCAAACGATCAACCTTTGATTAAACGTTTGGATCTCTAAAAGTTTTTGTTTCGTGAAGACGAAGAAGTGTTGTAGCTCGACGTTTTGGACGTCTTCGAAAGACTTCATATTTTGAGGCTGGCTACTCACATGATAGCGCGTGTTGTTATCGTGAAACGACATCTTCATTGCTTCCAAGCGGCGGACGCATTTAGATCATTTTTCTTATTAAACTCCTTGACGTCGTTGGCAGTAGAGATCGGTTTTGATCGTCCGGATTATTTTCAGAAGTTTTACCGTGAACGATGCTTCTGATATCCCCCCCCCCCTAACAACACAACATAACCTGAGGGGACGTTGGAGTTGACTCTGTAAAATTTTACTTAGTTCAATTCTCGTAGACGACTAATTTTTTGTCGCAGGTCTCCAACAATCCAAGAACGAAGCTTGGCGGTTGTGATTGAAGAGAAAGGTGCAGCTCAATGTGGTGGCATTACTTTGCGAGGAACCCACTCATAGAGCCTAGATGTTACTTAAGCGTCTTGACACTGACTGGTTTTAGTCAAGTTGAATCTCTTCCGCGAGTTCTCGACTGGTGAACAACACAGCTTTTGGCGCAAAAACAGGGCTTGCCGGCTGATGCAGTAATAGCCGCTTTATCAAAAACATATCACACCGCTTTTCATGCTGATTTGCCGAAAGGAGTCGAAACCAAATAAATTAGTACTTAGATGCATTTGCTTATATATATATATATATATATATATATATATATATAATATATTATATATATATATACAGGGTCATTCATTCGTTATGTACTTATTTCGAGGTTTGGTAAAACTCGGCAAGAAAATAATTTTTTCAATGGAGGGTGGACGCTAAAACGTTTTGTTTAGGAGAAAGTGACGTTTATAAAGGTGGTTCTCTATTCTGCCTTTTTTCTTCTACATAGTTGTACGAATTCTACTTTGCGGGAGAACCAGTCAACGCATGAAGGAACCAATCATATAAGCATGTTCGGAGGAAATTCTGCACAACGGAAGACATTTATTAGCTTGCGTAGCGAAAGCGAATAACTAGAAAAGGAAAATCATAAAAAGTCGATATGTTACGCTAACGCCTTTTCATGAAAAATCGTAATTTTTTCCATTACGGTTAAAAATGTACGTCCAAAACGCCTCTCACGCAATAGCGAATTTAATGCCCACCAAAGTGATAATGCTGCGTTACGTAGTTGTCCAGCAACTAAGTTTTTTCGACAGTCATAGTTGTTATGTTTTACGTGCAAGTTTTCACGTTCAGAAACCGTAATTTTTGCTAAGGCGTTTTTGCCCCCTCTTCTTACTAGGAAAAATTATTCTCTTGCCGAGGTCTACCAAACCTACCAAATATGTACCAACGTTTTCATACACCCTATGCAAGTATGCATGCTTTCGGTTTCGATATGGCTATTGAAAAAGCTTAGTTACTTGTCAATTACGTAACGCAGCACTATCACTTTGTACGAAAATGGTGGACAATGTATTTGCTATTGCGTGAGACTGGTATTTTGGTCGTAATGGATTTTTTAACGATGTTTCACA